>OX382178.1:14217187-14232958 GCA_947507545.1 Clistopyga incitator | reverse complement strand
AAGAACCTAAAGAACCTAAAGAACCTAAAGAACCTAAAGAACCTAAAGAACCTAAAGAACCTAAAGAACCTAAAGAACCTAAAGAACCTAAAGAACCTAAAGAACCTAAAGAACCTAAAGAACCTAAAGAACCTAAAGAACCTAAAGAACCTAAAGAACCTAAAGAACCTAAAGAACCTAAAGAACCTAAAGAACCTAAAGAACCTAAAGAACCTAAAGAACCTAAAGAACCTAAAGAACCTAAAGAACCTAAAGAACCTAAAGAACCTAAAGAACCTAAAGAACCTAAAGAACCTAAAGAACCTAAAGAACCTAAAGAACCTAAAGAACCTAAAGAACCTAAAGAACCTAAAGAACCTAAAGAACCTAAAGAACCTAAAGAACCTAAAGAACCTAAAGAACCTAAAGAACCTAAAGAACCTAAAGAACCTAAAGAACCTAAAGAACCTAAAGAACCTAAAGAACCTAAAGAACCTAAAGAACCTAAAGAACCTAAAGAACCTAAAGAACCTAAAGAACCTAAAGAACCTAAAAGAACCTAAAAAGAACCTAAAGAACCTAAAGAACCTAAAGAACCTAAAGAACCTAAAGAACCTAAAGAACCTAAAGAACCTAAAGAACCTAAATGATTTTCCGGAAAATTTTTGGGGTCTTTAGGTTCTTTTTTTTCTCTTTAGGTTCTTTTTTCGTAGAACCTAAAGAACCTAAATGATTTTCCGGAAAATTTTTGGGGTCTTTAGGTTCTTTTTTTTCTCTTTAGGTTCTTTTTTCGTAGAACCTAAAGAACCTAAATGATTTTCCGGAAAATTTTTGGGGTCTTTAGGTTCTTTTTTTTCTCTTTAGGTTCTTTTTTCGTAGAACCTAAAGAACCTAAAGAAAATTTTTGGGGTCTTTAGGTTCTCTTTTTTCTCTTTAGGTTCTTTTTTCGTAGAACCTAAAGAACCTAAATGATTTTCCGGAAAATTTTTGGGGTCTTTAGGTTCTTTTTTTTCTCTTTAGGTTCTTTTTTCGTAGAACCTAAAGAACCTAAAGAAAATTTTTGGGGTCTTTAGGTTCTCTTTTTTCTCTTTAGGTTCTTTTTTCGTAGAACCTAAAGCAAATTTTTGGGGTCTTTAGGTTCTTTTTTTTCTCTTTAGGTTCGTTTTTCGTAGAACCTAAAGAACCTAAAGAAAATCATTTAGGTTCTTTAGGTTCAAATACAACAACGGAAAATCGCCTTCGGCGATTTTCCGGAAAATTTTTGGGGTCTTTAGGTTCTTTTTTTTCTCTTTAGGTTCTTTTTTCGTAGAACCTAAAGAACCTAAAGACTTTTCGCGGGGAACCTAAATAAATCATTTAGGTTCTTTAGGTTCCTTAGGTTCGATTTTTCTTTAGGTTCTTTAGGTTCTTTAGGTCGGATTTCATCGAATTCGACAACGGAAAATTTTTGGGTTCTTTAGGTTCTTTAGGCTCATATACAACAACGGAAAATTTTTGGGGTCTTTAGGTTCTTTCTTTTCTCTTTAGGTTCTTTTTTCGTAGAACCTAAAGAACCTAAAGAAAATCATTTAGGTTCTTTAGGTTCAAATACAACGGAAAATTTTTGGGTTCTTTAGGTTCTTTTTTTTCTCTTTATTTCTTTATTTTTTTCTCTTTATTCATGCTTGAGAACCGCATTTCCTATAGTCGTTTCTACTCCTTACCTCTAGCCTCCATGACGATGGCATAGCTTACAAGTCGAAATTCGATCTTCGGCGACGTTTTTTCGGCCTTTTTCAATCAATTAAATTCACAGGCAGTTCAATTATTTTTAAATATTATTCACTGACCGCCGGTAAGTTATCATATCTCTGTAAGGCAGTTGATAAACGAAATTCACAGGCAGCCGGTTTAATCTTAAATATTACTCACCGACTGCCGGTAAGTTACCATATGTTTGTAAAGTTGTTGGTTAATGAAATTCACCGGCCGGTTTTTTTTTTTTTTTCAAATATTACTGACCGACTGCCGCTAAGTTTCTAAATAAAAAATAAATTTCAATAAAAAATTCGTTATGCTTTTCATCATAATTTCGTCATTATTATTTCCGTGTTATTCATTATTCCAAATTATTTGTCGGATTCCAAAAATCCAGAATTTTTTTTTTCTTTCAGATGCTTTTGCCGATGATTCCACATTAACTCTGCAACTTTCATTTGCTCAGCCTCTCCAAGCTCAAAGAGATCTCTGGAGCAGTCGATCGCGCTCAATTCGATTTTTTCTTCTCCTACTAAAAGAGCTTCCCACCATCGTTCTTTGGCCTTTTCCAAGTGAATCTAAATCACAATATTCATGCATTTATTTCACTAATTATTCATAACTCAGCTTCTTTATATTTATCATAAAACGGATTCAGTCTTGACCAATAACAAAAACAATAACAACGATAATAATAACAATAATCATAAATATGAAAAATAGAAATGTTGTAATACGTTGACATATTTTCCAGGTTCCAGGCTCCATAGAGTCTCGTTTTTTTTCGTTGGAAAGCTAAATTGACCTTCGAAAATCGTCTCCCATATTTCCGAGCTCGTAGTGGCCTTGAGATCTTCTTTCTCGAAAATGTTGCACGCACGATCCCCAGATTGCAGAGAATTCTTGCGTCCCTCGAGCTTGATTTCTTTAACCGAGACGATGACCCTGAGGTCGCGAGGGTTCCTCACACAATCGGGAACCTTCACAAGAACGTCAAGGTCGCTTATGCTTTGAGACCAGGTGAAATTTTCGTGTCTTGCACCGTTGTAACGGTCCGCTGGTTGGACAGGCGCAATGTATTCTCCCGGTTGAGGTTCCATCACTGCAATGAAGTTCGCTCAGCACTGATATGCCCTCAATTTTTTTGTTACTCACCCACAGCTCTCATTCCTATCGAGTGTATTCAATATCTAGGCAAATAATAAATTAAATAATTAAAAGCCCTCCACTTTTTCAACAAATTTATTATATTTCACAATATATCGGTACATTTAACAACCACTTCCAATAGGGATTCGATTAATAATTATTAATGTATATATATATATATATATATATATATATTTTCTATTCATTCCGTGACGTTTGATATCGTAAAAAAGAAACATAGTTTTCGTTGAGTTCAGCAAAGAGCCCAAGGAGCTAACCAGATATCATTAATCATGCGTACTATTGGACTCGAAATGTTTATGTAATTTTAAGTACATCGTCTAAACGAAATATTTAATGGAATAACTAACGGTCAATGATCTTTGCCGAAATTTTTATGTCGTAATCAACGGACATTCGCTGTTTGTGTTGAAATTGTGATGGTGTGGAATACAGACATTAAAATCAACACTTTTTTTATTTACTTCAGTGGAATTAAGATCTCATTGACATCGAAAATTTTCCGTTCATTCCGATTATACTATAATTTGTAAATGTCAATGAATCTCAATGAAAATAAATGGAAATTCGGGAAAATAACGATTTCAAGGTTTTCTTAAGAAAAAAATAATGAAAAAATTGAAAAGGACGATAAATTGTCGGCCCTTTTTTCCGCAAATTCACGAGCCTAAAAATCCTGAATGTCCTTCGGTACATTAGTATACAAATAGATATTTGCATAATCCACAATATCGGTATAACGATACATGACTTGGCGTGTTTTCGCTCTTGGCTGCGAAGAAGCGCGACGCTCGAGAGCCTGAAGAAGACCGAAGAGTCGTGTTTTCCTGGGGTAAAGAGCGCCCAATGATGAGCTGCCGGGTCTCGAAGGCCCGCGATACCGCGCTCGCTGATACACATATAATATAACACGCCGCCACCTAATGGCAGAATGTTATTAACATTCTTAAGGCGCGCACTATTACCCTCGGCGTTCTTTCTCCCGTCGGCAGACGCGCCAGTTCTATTTCATTGATAGCGATGATTCATGCGTCGAGATAAGTAATATCGCACGCGTCGTAATTAGAGATCGGCCGAGGGAATGCAAATCCGTCATTGCTTCGGCCGAGCGGATTTTCCACACACACACACACACACACGCACACACAAAAACGCACACTCGCCGTAACCCTATCTTTTATTGGAGATAGTAAACGGAGATATTAACAGCGCACAGAGGGCAGCAGCGTCGTTGATGCGAGTGCGGATTGCATGGACTTGCCTCCATGGCGGATTGTAAGGAGACGCTCATCGAGTGGATCGAGCGAAGCAACAAGTGGCAAGAGGTTTGGATCTCACGCGAATGTAATTAGCGTGCTTCCTTTTGTATTTCCTAATTAATAAAGCTTTCGCGAAACTGTCGATAGCACTTGACCCAAATTAATTACCGATACTTATGAATATTACTTTGAGGTTAGCTTGGTGCGCTCGTCGTTTTGCATAGCGGCGGCGCTTGGCACTACGCGTGACTTCCGGTTCGGTGCGCGGCGAAGCCTTTCACCTTGCGGGCGAGGAATAAAAATACTGTGTGTGTGTGTGTGTGTAATCCATTGTCGGGCATACGCTGCTAACGGTATAAGAGCAGATTACTCGAACGAAACATGATGAAGAGCCGATCGAGGGAGTGGAGAGAATACGCGGCGAAGAGCCTCCGGCGCGAATAATGCCGTTCTTTGAGGGTGCAATAATACGACGTATGGGAAATAAGTTGGGACGATGAGTCTTGCGCGCAGAGATGCTAACGAAACTCAACGTTTTTTGATGGAAAAAAGTATGGTGTTATTGAAAAAGAGGAATTGTGTTTCGATAATTTAAGAATTTGAGGAGAGAAAAAGATTTTTGGGCTTTTTTAAAATTGCCAATTAATGTATAAAATGAGGGGAATGTAAATAGTGCCAAGTAGCCTTGGTCACCGATGCTCGCGAATGATGGAGAAAGAAGAAAGTGCGAAAAAAATGATGTGAGAAAAATGAATAAAACGGGGCGTAGAAGCAGCGCGTTTCTTACTCACGGCTTCCTATATTCTTGATCTAACAGCGGCACACCCCCCTCCTATTTGTTTCATTCATTGCTGGGCTCGGGCAAGAAAACGGACACCGGCGTTTAAACGCCAGAGCATCGGAAAGATCAGCAGGCTGGCGGGGCAGCGTTGTTCGCTCGCTCGCACGCTCGTGCGTTCGCCGCGTCTATCCCACGAGGATAGATGGGTACATACATACACACGCTCGGCGCTCCGTGCCGATCGCGAATGATGCACACGAGAACAACTCGCTACTTTTGATTAATGCGACGAGCATATTGAAACGTCCTTACCACCCATTTACTTCCGCTAATCAATTTACAACAGTGATATACCATCATTCGATTACCACACTCGAGCGAATTATCCAACTTCGGGCTAACAAATACAATTGTCCAAAAGTTATATTCATTCTTATATTCACTATATATTTTATAATCCAAGCAAATGTTTCAGAATTTTCCTCCCAATTTTAAATATTCAAGCCAATCAACGGATTATTCGATCACTGCTATTAAATTATTATCTTTGGCTGAATTTTCAAAAAAATTCGAGAAAATTATGGAAATTTTGAAATGATATTAATTTGCGATAAATTCCGGTTAATCGAATTTGCGCGTCATCCAAATAGCCCCCCGGGCATCTTCCAAGTATGGATGGGATTTTAATGCGTGCGCGGTTTGCGTGACGATCGTCTTATCGTATAACGCATCTCCAGTTGATGCTCTGGAATGGAAGACACT
Source organism: Clistopyga incitator (assembly GCA_947507545.1). NCBI lineage: Eukaryota > Metazoa > Arthropoda > Insecta > Hymenoptera > Ichneumonidae > Clistopyga > Clistopyga incitator. The sequence goes on along the minus strand of OX382178.1, from coordinate 14,227,270 downwards.
TTTCTGATCGATGATCGTCGATTAATAATGACTATTTTATTTGACCATTGATATGTTTTGCAATCGACGGCGACGCTTCTTCCGACGGATCGCGAGGAGCGAGAAAACCTGTCGTCTGCTCGCATTTGCCGACAGCTTCGCTCGGCACTTTACCGAATGAAGGGCAAAAAAAGAAGCAGCAGCAGCAGAACAACGTGTGATTAACCGCGGCTATATTTTACGCAGAGAGATGTTCGCAGAGCCGCGGTCATAACGTGGGTTCTTAAATACGCAAAGTCCGAAACACGCTGATGTATGCATAAAGCATGAGCTTAACTTACAAGTTCTTGTGGCGCTCGCGAGCCAAGATGCAACGTCGTTAAAAGGAGGAAAAAAACATTGGGGAGGAAAGAAGGAAAATGCGGCGGGGGGGGCGGGGGGGGGGGGGGGGCTCGGTGCAAACGGATTTTACGAGTGGAGGGGTACGGCGAAAGAAAAAAAGGCAATCCGAGACTTTTGTGGCAAGCCTACCCCACCAAGCTATATAACGTATAATTAAATAAATCTGTACGAGAGAGGCATCATATTGTAAATTGTACTATAAAGTGGATATATATATATATATATATATATTCTTAACCAGCGGATTATTGTGCCTCAAGAGATTGGCGCGCACTCCGCGGTCGAATTGTAGTTTGAAACAACGACGTAACGACGTAACTTCGATCTGTTTTAATTGGTAGTTTATTAACGATAGTGACGATAAAAAAATGTCGAGAAAATAACATTACTGTTAATTACAAGAAGAAATAATGTTGGAGGCACAAAGAATGAACTTTGCAAGATTTAAAGTAGACGTAGAAGTGCGCTACAGTTGTAATATTACAAAGCAGAATAACGTGTTGATAGAAATAGACGTAAATAAATAGGGATTGAGTTGGAAAAGAGTAAGGCACGAATTTTCCACAGTGGAATCGTATTTATGTTATGATTTAACTTTTTTGCAAGTCAATGTTGTACTCGTTTAGAAGCCGAACGAGTGTATAACGATCGTAATTTCATTGGTTGGCAATTTGTATATTAACACAGTACATTTTGTACAGCACCATCAACATATGAATGGATATATATGTAGGATATCGTTTGAGTTAGCGCTGTGTAGCGGTGTGTATACGAGTTTGCTCGCTCAATAGTCGGCGCGTTCCATCAATCTCGGCGATAATTACGGCTCCGGTAATGACAGATACCATTAGCTTTACAGTCGTCGTTCTGGGGAGTCGAGGGCAGATAGAAGAGCACTTTAATAATGCACCCAGATTGTCTGGCATTCATTGCATATCGACTCCCGCGCTCAAGAATCCTTTGCTATTACATCAACGTAACGTTACCACAATTTAACGAATAAACGAACTAATAAATTTCGTGTAAATCGAATTGTTTTTAAATTATGCAACGTGTCCTTAATTGGAAATTCATTAGAAAACTGAAATGACAGCAACAATGTTTGCATTTTTTGGTAACTTTAATTGTGAAAGATTCAATTATTATAATTCAGTAAAGACAATTGATTAAGTAATATTTATTTGTGTAGAAAATCTTATGTAACCATTAAACAGGAATTTTTAGTGGGGTATAATAATAATATTCACTAAACTATGCGGTACACTTGGACATTTTTGTTGTTGTTTTCTTTGTTTTTTTGTTTTTTCGGAAAAACGTTATCTTTTTTTGGCATGCAAATATGTTTTCATCGGGTACGTTTCACTATAATTAATAAGGACATAACAGCCTGTAACTCACTTGCCGGAGGCCTGTATTAGGTTCGAGAAGCAGCTTTCGAAGGTCTGAAGAAAAAGAAGCACGTGTATCCATATTTAAAGCCCAATGTACGAGGTCGTACGAAGTAATAATAGAAGGACGGAATGGTAATATGGTGGTGATTCGGAGGCTGCCCTCGAATAATCCGACCGGGACAAGTGCGACTCATACTTTTCCTAGCTGATCAAGCACATTCGAATGTCTGAAGATGCACGTGCACGAGACTATTTCCAGCGATTAATGAAATATCGTCACTCTTGCCATAATTTGAGTACATGGAAAGTAATATAATTTTTCGAACAACGAAATAGTGAAATAATAAAACAAGTAAAATATCGTATAACATATTAATATTGTAATTGCAAGTACACAGGTAGTAATAATATAAGGAGGAGGAGGAAAATAGTGATTGAGGAGAGGGTGTCCTCGAATAATCCGCGGGGGACAAGTGCGCCTTTCTCTTGGGGATCAAGTTCAGCGACTCACGTACGCGGATCCAAGTACTTAACGGCAAAATAAATCTCTCTGTTCGTAAGATAGGTACACCTATACGGGTATGTATTATATAGCTGAGGGTATAGGTATTATTATGGTGCGGGATTGATACGGACAGTCAATATAAAGACTGAGGGGTATGGGTATGGGAAGCTGAGAATATAAGGTACCTTGTCTCCACGCGCCGTGTGCCAATCAATGGAATGGCCTTAAGGCCATATCGGCCTCTCCACCGAGGACATTAAATGTTGTTATCCCACCGAGGTGTATGTACATATCCCCTATAACATCCTCAAGATCGAGGGACATACTCGTACCGTGGATTCTCCTTCCGGAGCCGTGACTCTGTAATTAGTTATACTATGGACCGACGTAATGACCACCGCGAGGCCAGTGTTTTTTTCGGCGCTCGGAAAACGCCTACACACACACACACACACACAAACTCCGATACTCTGTCGAAATTTATATCATTTATTTTATCGTCAGAACACCACTGTAGGTACCTTTTTTTCCCGCAAATTAAATTGGCGAAAAATTGGATCGGGAAATATTTTGAATATCAACGCGTTGATTAGATTTTAAGAAATATGGATTTATCTTAGAGGAAAGATTTTGTATTCTCAAAGTATTAAATTATTGTTGAAATGATAGTGATAATTAATAAGAGAGAGAGAGAGAGAGAGAGAGAGAGAGATGTTGATAAAAAAAAAATTGATAGATTATTTTAGTAAAAATGAAGAGGCGTGAATTTGCAGAGAGGATGCATGTGAGAAAACGGTATAAATGTTAATATTTGCTTGCGTGTAAAATGAGCAGTGCCTTGTTGTGGACTTTCTGCTGACTGTGTGCAGTAGCAGCCATATTCAGGCATATGGCGTGCTGCTACAGAGAGAAGAAAAAAACGGCTACCCAGCCTCGGTTGCTGACCGCCCTCTCATCCCGGGGTCAAAACTATTTTTCACGCATTCTCTTGCATTAAATTATGCATGAATTGTGCCGTTAATGCCTTCAAATATGGTCTTAGACACGTCAAGTAAATGAGCCTGGGAAGGATGAGAAAATTAACCATAGAAGGAAAATCAGCTAGAAGCTGCTCTCCTCTCTCATTACCGCTAATTTACAGACCCAACTTTGAATTTCCATTTAAACTCGAGATACCTATTCCACGGAATGTCCTTTTTATACCCTAAAATTGTTGAGTTTAATTCACAAAATGTCCAAAAATTCACTGCATTTTCGGCAAAATCCCAAAGGACCCTCAACTTCAAACTCGAGATTACAAATTCTCTTCTTTCTTTTTCATCACATCCCGTAAAAGACTGCGCGCTTGTCGATAAAATATATTGATTGTGGCTCTGCCAGCGGGATAATAAGGACGTTTAACTCGAGAACCACGTAACACGTGAAATAATTTACTGCCTTGCGCCGCGCAAGTATACGACTTTGGCGATGCAGGTTTTAGCGAAGCAAGTCTCTAAATAATTTCATTATGTCCGTGCGTATGAATATACAGCACAAGCTTATATATATATATATATATAAATATTGGTTGCTGCTCTCTTTCGCGCTTGTCGAGCTTTGGAAAGAGATATAATTGACGGGAATTAACTCGAAGCATAATCCGTGCGAGGATCAGCAAACAACCCCGTGTGCAGGAACGTTCACGTGCTTTATCGTTTATACACAATATCCAGTAACGGAACGACTTATTTGCAAAGAAAAATTGTCGTTATTGCCGTTTCACGCTATATTTTTGGGCCAGCACCTCAAATAAGTATTATTATTATTTTTTGTTTGTTTTGTTATTATTTGTATTTGCCCCCTTCGTCAGGGATTCCGCAGGCTATTACAGGCTTGACCCGGGTCAGTAGCCAGTTCCCCTTGCGGACCTGGCCCGGATTAGCAAGCAGGCCCCAATGCGGCCGCATCCGACTTTCCCCTCTACATTTGCATTTGCCATGGCATTGCTGGGCATAGGGAAACTGCGGAAAACCTATGCCGATGTAAGCAGTCTCGAATTCGCCTCACGGCACCGGAGCTACGTCACGTTTCGTCGAGAATCTAAACACGCACTACAGCCCTGAAATAAGTAACGCCAAGTTAATTTTCTAAAAGATAGATAATAGCCATACATTTTTACAACGGCCAAACGTCACATTTAATAACGACTGATTAAAAATTGACTCATCGTATTTATACCCAATAATAAATCATTTCGTGCATACACTATTCGCAATATTAACAGCTGAGGGAGGCTCGCGGCCGTTTTCGAGCTGTCTGGAAAATCGCCAATTTGCATCTTCAACCGGCGGCGTCGCATGTAATCGAGTTATTTATTCAATAACGCAGCAGCAAATTGAGGGGAATAACACACTTGTCTCCGGGATAACACTCGTGGATGTGCGATTGAGGAATTTTCTTCCTGTAAACACAACTTGACGCATTTATTGTCCTGGCATAATCATTGTGGTGGTGGTGGTGGTGGTGGTGGTGGTGTTTTCCGCACGTTTTGCGATAAATCATTTGACACGAGACTCGTGTGTGTGTGTGTGTGTGTGTGTGTGTGTGTGTGTGTGTGTGTAAATAGAGAAATGACCGGGGCTAGTTGCAATTATTTAGATACAATGATTTTTTATTGTCGCAAATTTCTCACCAATTGTTATTGTTAATTGCCATGGGGGAATAATTGAAAAATGGTGCGCAATTGTTTTTTGAAGCCTCGAGTGACGAGTGACCCCGGTGACTCGTATTATCCCTGTGTTAGTGTTAGGTAAACGCTGTTATTGCTCCCGGGACGTTAAATGTTAAACATCGGAGATGTTTCTGCTGGTTTGTTCTCGTGAGGTTCGCGCAGAGCGTGCGGGTGAAGGAACGAAAATTGTACAGGGGAGTCGGCTTCACCGCGCCACCGGCGCGCACGCCCCCATAACGGTCGAAAGCATTTCCATAATTATCCCACGATGGAATATCGAAACGAGGAAGCATCCACGAGAGCCGTTCGCTCCGCTCGCCCTCGCCGCTCCGCTCCTGTTTCTGCCTCTTTCTCGGCTTCAACTTCTTCTGCTTCCCCGGTTTCCTATTCTGCGAACACCGCACGGTCTACACCAATCGAGTGAGGCACGCACGTTCGCTGTTTCCGCTTCTCCGCTGCGCTATTCCTCGATTTGCAGCGTCAAGCTGTCGCGCACTACGTGCTGAGATTCGTCGAGTGCTCGCCGCGGTTCTTCTCTTCGACCTTCAGTTTTTCAACCTGCAATCATCGGCTTCGTTAATTTCCTTAATAACAGCTTGAAACTCACTTTTTTCACACCACAATAACATTTAAAACTCGTAATAAAACATATCATTCATAAGAAAAAACAATGAATCGATTAAAAGAAGAAAAGGTCGTTTAATTTTTTAGTGCATCATAGAATAATGGAGAAAATATTTTTGATATCAACAAAAAAATACTTCTTATCTCGAAGATTTGCTTTAAAAAAAAAATGGAAATTGCATTGAAATTAATAAATCGTCGAGTAAAATGCGAATGTACGACAACTTGGTGCCCTTATCGGCTTCGCAATCGCGGCTCCTGATAAACGAAACATTTTTTTCGTGTGAGCTATACGGTCTTATTGTTGTTGTTGTTGTTGTTGTGATTATTGGAATGGCAAGGAATAGTGTGCAGTCTGTACATGGATCGGTAAAACATTGCTATATTCAATCCTGAGATATGACCAACTCCAACTCTGAATCAATGAACGTCGATAGCCGTAAAACGTGTGCTTAAGTTACTCCCAAGTTCTTTATTATCTCGGCGCGTATATATCGAAGGGCAAAGCTGAGTCGCGTGGGAGGCTCTTTTGTACGTTACACATACGCCGATGTGGTTAACGTTTCAAGTTGGATACATGCGCGGAACGATACCTCCTTGTTGCCTTAACGTACACGTAGGTCCTTTGTTACTTTTCAGTTACAAACTCCTTTTGGATTTCGGGATATTGCCTCCAACAGCAGTTTTTCCATGCAGCTACTTAATCTCCCCATTTACGCTATTAACTTTAGCCACTCTGTAATTATTGAGACACATGTAACTTGCATCTGTCGTTGCACTTTTTTCCAATCTATTTTTCTCCACCTACCGAAATCTTCATTACTTATGAGTACATTGCTATCAAAGTTTTCTTCTTCTTTTTTTTTTTTTTTCAATTATCAATCATTTTGTTTTGTGTTTATAATATAATTCGCTACAAATATATTGGATCTCATAGAAGGGATGTAGTTAAGTAAATAGAAAATAGTGTTAATTTTTCAACCAAGTTTCAAATTATAATAATTATGTAATTTTGAAGAATTATCGGGATTAATTGTCTTTGTTGGATTGGTCGGTTCAATTTTTAATGTTTGCAATTTTTGGTGTAATTGACAATCGATGCGCGAAAGGTTTGTTTATCGCGAAGAAGAGGAAAGTCAAAGACGCGAGAGTCAAGCGTGTCTCGCAGCAGTGCGTCCGTTATCCCCACTCCTCGGCACTAAATGCAGAGTCCTTTCGTCCTCCTCCTCCTTTCGTCTCGCGATACAGAAACACGGGACAGTACACACTGAGCAGCGGCCGCTCGCGTCTACCGACTTGTTCTATATATTTCTCTCTCGGAGCACCCGCGCGCTGTGTTGGACTATGATTATAGTTGTACTCTCTCGTGGAGATAATCGATTCCCAAGGCCACAAATAAGAAGCGAAAGGGCTGCTCGATAGAAACCTCGCGCGCACCAGGCGAAATTTTCGAATTCTCATTTTCAGTTGATTCGTCCAGAATTTAGATTCCGCAACTATTTTTGGTACTACTTTTGAAAGCGTTCTAAAAAATTGAGGATGAAAATTTGAGGGTTTTTATTGTGGGAATTTGAAGAAAAGCGGTTCGCTCGACTCTTGTACGAATTCCGACAATTTCTCCAATCCCTCACAAACATCACATTTTATTCGCGAGCCTCAAACTTTTATGACAGAGAGGGAAAAAAAAAAAAAATCGACGAGAGAGTGATTATTTAATGCCCCAAGAACTTTAGGCAATATTAAAATAATCAATGATCCCCCGAAAAAAATCTATTTTCCCTATAGCTAGCGGTTCGCTCGACGCTTCCCGAAATTACGACTTGGAAACCCTCGTGTGTGTTCTTTTCCGGGAAGCCAACGCGTTTTGTTTTTAAACAAAGGAAAGCGGCTTTGACGATTCGCAGCAGCAAAGTTGCATCGACTCTCGTACAAAGTGCATAAAGTGCGCGAATATTAAGAGGCACGTGAGTATCATAAAACAAAGCGATAACCAACAAAAAATTCGATTTTCTCCCATTTCCTAGAAATAAAAACGCAAAATCCACCGAATTCTCAGAAGAGCGCTTCGCTCGACTTTTCCCGGAATTCCGACTTGGATAGCCTCGTGTGTGTGTGTGTGTGTGTGTGTGTGTGTGTGTGAGTGTGTTTTTAGGACGACGATTCGAAACAAAGTTGCATCGGCACTCGTACATAGTGCATAAACGTGAGTACGTGAGTGGCTATAGGGTACGTGTAAAAGCGTCGCGGGGAGAGTGCACACGAGAGCGAGAAGGTTACAGTATAGATATCTGCCGCAGTGGCCAACGAAGCTGATAGCTGAGGGCTGAGCGCGGGAGCGCTAGCGCTACAGGTACGTATACATATAGAATGAAGCAGGAGGGAATGAGCCGAAGTGAGCCGAGTGGGCGCGAAGGTACCCGATCGTGGGGAGCCGGTTGTCGTCGTCGTCGTCGTGTAGAGCTCGCGACGAGATGTAGGCGCTATTCAGTATCGCGTCAGTCCTCAGTGGCAACGGTCAGTGATCTGTGTCAGAGCAGGGCCAGTCGTATCTTCACAAACTAAATAATCTCTACACGCGAGTCCTTAAATAAATCTTTTATTATTATTTATTATTATTATTAGTTTTCATTGAAAAATCGGAAAAAGCGAAATAAATAAATTGGAAACCACATTTTCGTCCATTTTTGATGGTGTCGCTTTTAGCAAAGTGGTAGCCGCGCGGCTACAGTGGCTAGTTTTAAATGCAGTGGTGATATATCGTATATATCGTACATACGTTTGTTGATTACCAACAAAAAAATAAAACGAAACACACGCGCACAACTGACGTCGTCGGCACTCTCGATTCTCGGATAATTCTCAACGGTTTTTGGTAAGTCGATTTTTTTTTTCCTTTTTTCCGCGTTTCTCTAGCTTTTCTTTAGTTTTACCGAGGCACTCTGCGCGAGCGACTGTACTTTGTGTATCGACGATAGCGAGCAGCTTTTGCATTTAACTGGAGGGGTGCGCGCGTACTCTCTCCCTCTCTCGGTGTGCTCTCTGCTCGCGGTACTTGTGCACCGGTCGAGTATATAAACTCGCTCGAAATGCAACCCGTTGGCCGCTTCGTGACGAGCAATATATATATATATATATATATATATATATATATATATGTGTGTGTGTATATAGAGCGGCGGGAGGGTATATATAGTAGTGACTCTCGGGAGAGTTGCAGAGGAGACCGCCGCACCACCGGTTTACCCGAGAATTCACTGAACCTGCAGCATCCTTGAAAAAGCACCAGTCTAGTTTTTTATGAGCTATGCCGGAGGTGTAGTCTTTCGTTTCTCTCTTACCCTTCGAGAGCAAACACCGAGTACCGAGTAACACGTAGATAGGATGTGTACTTGGAGATTCCTTCGGGATTCGGGCTTTACGCTTCGAGGGAAAATTTACCCGAGCTTTTGCCACCGGTGAAGGTTACTTCGCTCAAATCGTCTTGGCCTTTGTTTTTTCTTAGAATACAACGATAGTTTTGATATTGGGCAAAGTGAGCACACAAATAAGAATATTTTATCATTCGACAAGTATTTGTACTGCTTTTAATAATTTGTATACTTGGAAATTTTTCGTGTATCGTTTATGGAAGAATTTGGAAAATTCTCGCCAGGGAATTTTTTTATAATCGGTCAAGGCAATTATCTCAGTGAAATGATGTTTTTTTGAAAACGTTAATGGTGAAATTGCGAAATCGTGCAGTTTTTTTGATCGTTTTTACACTCACAAATTCCGATTGAAGATTATTTCGAGGTTTCATGTTTTTTTTTCGTACTATTTACGCAAGAATTTGGAATCTGTAAGATCAACTTAATTTTTTTACTGCAATCGCGGCGATGGATGTGTGTGTGTTTTTTTTTTTTTTTTTGCAATACGAAAAATGAAGATAATGCGTTTTTATGACGAAAGACGATTCGTAGGTCGTTTTTATTGCACGCGCCAACAAGACCAGTGTGCTTGGTTATTATTATTTTCTTATTTTTCACGAGATTTTTTTTCCCGCTGTACGTAAGTAGTTTCGTTTATTCGAAAGGAGAATACGGAATAGAAATGTATGTCAACTCGTAGCAGCTCTGATTATAGGACTAATCGGAGCGGGGACGAGTGGCTACTTCCATAACCCGGACTCGAGATTGATGGATCGGCTAGGCCGATCGGTAGGCTCTTAGCCTACGCAATTGAAATATCCATCGGTGCGTTAACCTTTTACCGGTCACTGGTTAACGAGCAATTTCCATGCTCACGATTACCACTTTTATCAAGAGAAATTTATTTTTCAAGGATACACTAATAAACGGCAATTTTTTCCCCTACCGACAAAAATACATTGCAAAATGCTGGCGAATGTGAAAAAATGAGTTAATCACAAAATTCAAATTCTTCGGTGCTTCAACGTTTTTAATAACAATTTTAACTCCATCACTGGAAAAAAA